>ML675631.1:11810388-11852888 GCA_007922155.1 Mesoclemmys tuberculata
CCCGGGGGCGGTGCGGGCCCATGGCGATGGCACCCGGGGGCGGTGCGCTTTGGCGGCTGGGCCTGGCGCTCGGCGCCCCCGGCGCTGCGCAGGAGGCGGGTGGAGCGCCCCGCCCCCGCCTCTCCGCTCCCTCGCCGCTGCGCCTCCTGCCGCCCGCGGGCGCTGTGGCTGACGAGGCTACCCAGAGTGCAGCAGGCGGCGGCGGCAGCTGGGTCCTGCCGGCTGCTCGCGCTCGTCCCCCGGCCCCTCGGCGCAGCTGGTCCCGGGCGCAGGCGGCGGCGCGGCCCAGAATGCGAGTGTGAGATGCTTCCCCCGGCAGCGGCTCCCCGGGCCCAGGCGGCGGCGGCGGCCCCCGCGTGGATGCGGCTCCGGAGCCGGCGCCTCACGCTGCACAAACATTTCTATAGGACTCATTCGCCCTGCTGAGGAGAGCGGCCCCCGCCCGGGCCATGCAGGCCCCCGGCACAGCCCCGCCGCTCAGCGCCGCGCAGGTCGGCCGCCTCCGCCAGGAGCAGGGAAAGGTAAAGGCCGAGCAGCGGGGCCCGGCCGGGGGGGCGCGGGGCGGGGCCCTGCTGCGAGCGGCCCGGCGGAGGCCCAGGCCCAGGCCCAGGCGGGGCTTGCAGCGGTGCGAAGGGCCGTTTTCGCTTCCCCCCGCCGACGGAGAAGGTGGCGGGCCGCGCCGAGCCCGAGCGGCCCGCCTGGACTCGCCCCTCAGGCCGGAGCCAGGCCCCGGGCTGGAGCAGGGGCGCGGCCCCCGTAGTGCCAGGGCGCCAGCGAGCCCCCCCGGCCACGCCAGGGCTTGGGGTCACGCGGGTGACCCCCCCAGAGCTGGCACCCGGCGGGAGAGGCCTGCGGGTCTGCTTCAAAGGGGACCCTGGCGCCGGAGCGAGCCAGCGTCGGGCCTAGCTCGGCCGGGGGGCCGCCGAGAAAGTTCAGGAGGGACCGGCCGCCGGCGGGCGCGGGGGTGCACTCGTGCGACTCGACTGGCGATACCGCATTTCCTTCCTTGTGCAGCCAAAGCCTGCCTTTACAGAGAGGCTGGGAGAGCGCCATGTGTTCCCCGTGCGCCCTCTGGGCTCCCTGGGGGCCGTTGCCGTCGGTGTGCAAAAGCACCTGCCTGAGTATGTAACGCACATCTTCGAGGTTTTGTGTCAGGGTGTCGTTGTATATCTTCCGATTGTTGTTCTCTCAGGTGCTTGATCTCTCTAATGGGAAAGGTGATTATGCTCTTAGGCCTGCAAGTTAGTCTATATAGAGCCCTGGTGAAGTCGGTGGAGCTTCATGTGGGCCATTAGGGTCTGCCCATTTGAACCAACTAGCATAGGTAGGGACTAATCAGTCATAAACCTCCTTTTACAGATTAATTACTTTTCAGTGGTATATAAAACAGCCAAACCATCAAACATTTTTTCATGCCTTAGAATATGGAATACCTGTTCTTATTCCATGCTGTGTATGGGCTTAGTTCAAAACTGGAGATCTCTCCTTCTGAAGATAGGTTAGTCATCAATTTACTAGGTGATTGATGCGATTTTGAGCTGATAGGCCTCTGTGCTGCAATTAGCTCTGTGTAGGCTCAGGTGACTTCCTACAGGGAGCTCACTGCATGCTCAGGGCCATATTTAGTACACCATCGGCATGACATACTCATGCTAATAATCTGCATGCTACTTCAGTTGTCTGCTTGGTCTCATAAGGTTAAAAATTCTGAATGCAACCTAAAAGTAGTTCCCTAACTATAAAAGAACTCTTAGCAGTTCCTGTACTGGACGGTGCTTCTACCAACATCACTTTAACTGAGCCTAAGGAACCTAACTAATGCATCTATGATACAGATCACAAGCCTCTTCTGGAGTATTGTGTAAGCAAGATGTCTGGCTTTGGAGAAAAAGGCCTACATAATTACTTAACAAGCCATCAATTTTCTTACACCTGGAGCAGATCAAAGTAAACTGTTCCCCTACTCCACACTCCAGTTACTTTCCTGGGTGGTTGAATGTGATGGAGAATTACGCTTCTGTGGTGCTTTAGTGTCAATTGGTCATAGAGTGTAAGTACATGTCTGTCAGGAGTATGTAGAATTATTCCCAGTTCATGGCAAGGCCTTCAGTAAGCAATTTTAAGACTGTTCTCAAACAGATCTGCTCCAGTGGAAAAGAGACCCAAGAGGCCATTAATTAAGCCTCAGTTAGGCTGCTGTACCAAAATTGTATTTTATCATAAGGAAACTTTACATAATTTCTCAGATTGGCTAAAAAAATTTGAACGCTTTAGCTTCAAAATGAAATTATCTGGAGGAGCAAAATGTTTTAGTTACAACGGAGTGTCAGGATAAAGATATAGTGGACTCTCCCTCTATGGAACAGAGAGTTGAAAGCTGCATATAATTGCATTACAACATTGTTTTTGGTTATGAAAGTACTACATTTTAACGTTGAGGTGACCATTTCATTTATACCAATGGCTTCCTTTGCAGATATTCATAGTTCTGAGCAAACTCCAGTTGAAGGCAAGCTTGAAATTAGATATTACTGCTATAAAATTTTGCACAGTGCTTTTGCTAATCTAGTAATCATATGCATCATATATATATCTTTCACAATTTGTGTTCTAATTCCCTTAGACATTTTATGTATTTATTCTCATTAGAAATGATCAAATAATATTTGTCAAATAACTCAAATTTCACATTTTAAACAATTATTTAATTGATATATTTTCATTTTTCACCCAGCTCTGATTCACATTCTGATATGCTTGGATTTACACACAAATGTGCACACATACACACCACTGTTTATCCAAGTTATAATATGCCCCTTGTAGGACTGAACCTTGGTTGAATAAAAATAAATAATTTAACTTTAGTCCCACTAAACTGAAGCTTATACCATATTGTGCTTTTTTTTCCTCCTCTAGGCTTGGAAATAATGATATACTGTTAATTACCTGCAGACCTAGAAATATTTTTATTTGAATCATGATTGATTTTTAGCATGCATGCTGCTCTGCTAACCTGGATACATGTTGAATGCTTTTGCTGTTATAGGCATGAGTTTGGGTTTTTAAAGTGTAGTGAGTAGTTCTCAATCTTCTCGATAACAGGAGTCCTCTTTCATTTACCCAGGCCCTTCATCCTATTTATCAATGTAGAAAGAGCAGGATCTTCATGACCCACTGACACCTGTTTGCGGCTGCAACCTCCCAGTTTATGAACTCTGTTGTAGAATGATTTTAATTCTTGGTTAGAATAGCTGTTTGCCTGTTGGATGATTTTCATCTTGTTAGATGGTAGTGATAATCAGGCCAACTGTTAAAAGCAATTTTCAGGACTTCTACTAAAGGCACTTTGTAGAAAAACATGTCTAGAATGTGTATCTTGGGGATAAATTATAGAAGAATATCTAGTAATTTTCATGATAAAGACTATCACTGAAAGCACCATGTCAGCTTAAGGTTTTGAACACTTTTGTAAAATAATATAGCATACATATCACTGATTGTTTGAAAGTACAGTACCTGTAGATGGAAATATTATATTAAACCCACTGCTTGTGAGTGTAGGAAGTACAATACAGATATTTAAAGAGGCAGAACTTCATGTTCTAGATCCTGGATTTAAATTTAATAGTTTATATATAAAAGTGATTCCCAGTGACTAATGGATCTTGGTAAGAGGTAGATGAGTATTCTGTACTGTTTGTCACAGTTCTGCAGACAGTTAATTTGCAGTGGACTGTTTTGTTGTATATTCTCCATGCCAACTGTTGAGGAAATGAACAAGATATTTGTTACAAAATGGGAGATGTTTACAGCACCAGTTAAACCCATGAGGGACTTGTTGAGTGCAAACACCATCTTGGGTAGTCTAGCAAATTCCATTGAGGTCTGTGGAATGGTTTTAATAGGGAATATATTTTTAAGATTTTCATGTCTCACTCAGTCACGTTTGTTTTTTCTTTCTGGGTTAGGAAGAGTAGGAGGGGAAAGCGACTCTCCTGCAACTCACCATGACATCTAAGTATCATGAGGTTTTAGCGCACTTGTTATTGTAACTCACTGATCAGTGTATGTTACATGTCCCTACAGATTACCATTTTATGAATTTATTTGATGTAGGGTGATGTTATCTTTAACTCCAGGTGTTATGCTTAAGGTCCTGTTTGAATGTACAATTTGTCAACAGTTGAAGAAAACAACTGAAAGTGGTGTACATAGCTTATGTCCCATGCTTCTTAGCAGCAGACTTTGCTTTTGTTTTCTCCTCTACTTCTATGAATAACTCTCTGCTGCTGGTCAAATCTTTTTCAAGCAGCATCCGCAGTATGAATTAATAAGATTTTTTGATGGTTTCAGAGCAGTCCCCTCAATTCTGAAGAATATCAGCGTAATTGGTCAGAATCTGATGCATTTCGCTCTGATACTGCAATGGCAGAGGCACAAGCTGCCTGCAGATTCAAGAAGATGACACTGTTTTTTCTACATATTTCACTTGGAAGTTTATCTTTACAGCCATAAGTTCTAGACATATTTTTTTTAAATGAAGACTCCCATCAACATTTTCAGCAGATTTTAGATCCTTTTGCTCTTGAGGGCAAGCTTCCTTCTTCTTTGGGACATGTAGATTTAAGTCTTGATGGCAAATGTGTGCAGTTTATCTACTTTCATATCAAGAAGTAATCGCACAAATAAATATATATTTATTAATGCAAAATATATGTGACAAAAAGAATATAGCAGTATGCAAAAACAATAGCTTCTACCACTGTAAAATTCATGAAAAGTACATCATTTTGCTTCATTGAAGGGGGGGAGGAGGAGTCAGTCACGTTGTTGCCCCATTACAATGGTACATAATCGGAATATTTATAATATTGATGATTTCTGATGGGTGACTGATTCTCTTAAAATATGCATGCTCATTATCTTCATAGTTATTTAATTTATTCAGTATAGATTCCAGTGCAGCACCTTGAAGTATATTGTTCTCTTTCAGCCCTGTGTCCAGTGGTGCTTATATTACAACAAAGCTCAGTAGGGAGAAGCCAGTGCTGTCTGCTTTGCAGGATAACTTTCTGGGTAATGCCTCGTATAGTTAGACTAGCTTCCGAAGCATCATGTGATTATGTTCCTTTTAAAAAAATATCTCTCCTCAGATACCACTTCAGAATCTCTGTTTAGTTCACCCCGTCAAATGCTTTTCTATGTTTAATGATTCTACCTGTGCTTTCTCAAGTGCTGTTCGTAAAGAAAAGGGCACATTCAGTAGTTGCCTGAAAGGCTGAAACTGTCAGGTGTAAAGTCTGCTTGATATTTAGTATTAACTGGCACCTGTTTTGTCTTGTTTCGGTCAATGATTGAGTCCTGAGATTTACCAACATCCCAAAGGAACTTCTTCCCATTGTTAATATGAATTAAATGTTGGCTGATTTTATAGTATCCAATATTAGCCCTGTTTCTAGTAGATCTTAAAAAGATTAAATAATAATCACTCTTATTTGAGAACGTGAACATTTACTGTATTTTGTTAAATAAATGTTATGGGGCAAGGAATCTTTCACATAGTTTAGCCCACAGTTATGTCATTTAGATGGGAATGCTACTTGTCCCATCATTTTGCTTCAGAATGGAGTTGCAGAGGGCTAGCATGAATACTATAAGAAACTTGTGACAACAGTTGAATTAAACACAGGTTAAATTGTATAATTGTGCTAATTAAACTGTTTTGTGAACAATTTAACTTTATCCTGAGTGGATAGGGTCTTTAAGTACTCAGTCAGTCTGTAATAGTGAAATGGTGCATTGTAATATATAGGCAAAGTAACACGTGAATGCTTTCATAAAACTAAAAATGTCACTATATTGTAGTCACTTTCAGATAATGTTAACAGATGCAGTAAGCAGAGACCTGCATCAAAATTTTGAGTTTCATAGCTTACTACAGTAACTTCTGATCTTTGAGTAATTTCAGTTTTTTCTATTGAGTTACGGTATCTTTCACACCTTTTTATTAATAGAGCAAGTGTTATTTTAATGTGTAGAAGAGGTTACATTTGTTCAGGTTATGTGGAATTTCTTGTGTGATTTTGAAGACCTCATTGACTCAGTATCTATAGTGTCTTCGTCCCTCTGAAAATCTGGAAGACTACTCATATCATAGAGTGACTCAGGCTCACCAGATTTTGTATGTGTGCACTCAGTACTTTCTGAATGTTACGCCACAGATGGAAAGAAATTATACCACCCATTTCTCCATTAGATGGGGTAGTCTGTATAGTATTTGTTCGTTTTTTAAGAGCTGTCCACCCCATACACCAGTTCAGGCAGCCCACTCCTTTCCTCACAGAACACCAACCACTCACATAGACAACCTTTTGGGCCCCTTACCTCCCTGGAGCACCACTAGGCCCCGCCCATGGAGCACTTTCCCATTCTGTTGGTAGCTTAGCTGGTTTCTGCTCCCAAAGGAAATCAGCAGCCCCTCCTCCAGGCAGCTGAGCAGGAGTAGGTTGCCATCAAACAGCAGTGTCTAGCCAGCTCAACAGGTTTCCATAAAGCACTAGTTGTACTCTGTTTAAAGACTAGCTCAGATAGCCAATACGGAGTGCTCCACCTTTCCCAATAGATCTCCCAATGCAACAGAGTTTGTGCAGGATGTCTTGGATGTGAGAGAAAAAGTAAAAAATGCAAGATTATGGGGATTAGGTGCGGTTTGTGCTGAGTGCATGAAAGCTTGGCTTTTGATCTAGTTGGTCCTCCTGCAGTTTCTGCAAAGTAACAGCACATCTGTTTACACATTTACTTCTTTTATGAGGAATGTAAATCCCAAACTTCCCTTCAGCGTAAAAGTGAAGCAAATAAAACCTTTCCCCCTCATGAGAATCATGTATGTTGTCTTCAGCAACTGCATAGTTTTAATTCTGTAGCCCTTCTTCTCTTGTTCCTCTTGCCTTCCATAACCCCTCTACCGTGTGTCATCATCCTTTCTTACATTTTGTCTTAATTTCAAGCTTCAATCTTGCACATGGATGTGCTAGCAGAAACCTCTACACCCTCACAGAGTGAGAATAGAATTGTGAGATTCAAGATTTTTTTCTCTTTTTACTCTTGTGCCAGGTACTTTTGAAGTTTTTTGAAGTTTTTAAAAAATCTAGTTACATGTTCATTCTCATTATTTGGCCCAGCACAAGCCTAACAATGGAAGCCTCTTGTATCTTTCAGACTGAGCAGAACGTATGTGCTTTCTCCTCCCTAGATAGAGTCATGAAGGAGGAGGACTTTGGGTTCTGCTGCAGATTTATTTAGAAGGTACTGAAATGATTCAGCCTCCTATTAATTAATAATTTTGAATTCATTTTCTCAGACTTAACAAAACCTGTACCGTTTCAGAACGGTTAACATGTAAAGCTTAAATTTTTCACTGGTTTTGCTGTAGACATAACTAAGAATTATTAGGTTATTTTTTTTATGCTTGTCAAAATAATTTCCTCCAATTATCCCTCTGCTCCTAAACCACATCCCATCTCACCTCTCAGCCAAGAAAAATCATATTTGGACTGAAACTAGATTAATAATTAGTCAAAAGGTAATATTTATCAATAATTTGATTTAAGAAATGATCATTAAATTTCAACAATGCTTTTTGGCTTTCCATTAGATCAAAAATGTACCAATTGACTGAAGAGCTTTAATAGTTTTCATTTTGTGCCATTTATTTTTTTGGAAATGTCAAAAATGAAATTATTTTTGAAAAGATAAACATGATTAAAAACAGGGAACTTAAGGGAAAATCATTTTGCAATTCTTAATTATATCTGTCTTCATCAGTGCTTGCTATGTTGTAGACTAGAAAATTGTTGTTTCCTTAAGGAGAAATTGAAATTTACATGTTTATATTGCATGTGGCTTGTTGCGTGCTGATTTTACCAAGAAAATATTTGACCATCTAGTTATTTTATTATAATGTAAAGTAATATTACGAATTAGTTACAACTTCTTCAGTAAATTCAGTTTTACCATCTGTCTTTTTGCTATGTGTTGTGGCAAAGAATACCACAAACAGGCTACCTGGCACAATAGGTCTCAGTCCGAGAAACAGTCACACCTATGGATAGTTTAACTCACTCAACGTATAGTCCCATTGAAGTGAATATTCACATACACAAAGTTAAACAATTAAACTGAAAATTTGGAATCATTATAATTAGGTCAGTAGTAAAAATGAGTTTGATTTTATGCTAGACCCTTAGTAAACGTTGAGCTGCATTGTGAAGAACATTATATAGTTTGATTATGGTCATCTGTTTATGGGATGAGCTGAACCACAGAACCAAGGTCAAGGTTGAGTTCTTTGCAAAATTCCCATGACCAGGCCAATTTCCTAAAGGTAAAACATGAGTTTTAGGTTTATTAGACTATTTCTTTAACTAACACTTCGTTACTTCCCTGCACCTTCATAAAAAGCATTCTGTACTCTCAATTTTTCTTAAATCATGTAATTGAAGGAAAATGTTTAAAGTGAGAATAATTCAAGATTAAACTGTCACAAATTATTTTATTACCACATGTGCACAAATTACTTACATATCTGATCATATTCAGATTACTTTTCAAGTGGTAAATAATGCTACTTAGCACTTACACAGTGCTTTACATCTTCAAAGTGCTTCTCAGACATTAACTAATTAATTAGCATAACACTCCTGTGAGGTAGGTGAGTTAGTAGTACTTATCCCCATTTTACAGATGAAGAATTTAGACCGAGAGATGATTTACCCAAGGCTAAATAGAAGTCTGCAATGTCATACTTCTGGATTGGATTTTTTGGCTCCTAGTCATGTATCATGCTTAATCTCAGAGGGCCAAATTTAAAACAAATATCTACTCTGTAGTGTCAGTCTAATTATTATGTTCCTTTTGCATGCAAATAGACAATGTGCAGTCACAAATCAAATATTTGGTTAGATGCTTTGCCAGTTAGGCCCTTAGGTAGCAATGTGCTTGCACAATATGAATTGTATGGTTGAATACAATTCCTGAATACATGGTTGAGTATTTGCACATGCAAATGTACATGTACAGGCCTTGAAAAATCCACACATCCACTTGTCTGTAATAAATAGGAATTTTTCCTAAATACCACCTTTTGCAGAAATTAAACTTTAATTTAAAAAAATTAATTTCCAGCATTTTTAATTTAGATCATAGCCATAAAAGTGTGAATTGAGTGTATCAGGTGCAGTGATGTCACCTTAAGTGTGCAAGAATATGACTCCATTCCCATGTCTAGTGCTTGCTCATAGCATTTTCCAAGCTTCAGCATGAGGAAAACCAATCAGAGCCTTGTCAGTGTGCCCTGCTGCTGTTCAGAACCTGTAGAAAATAGATAAGAATCAGCATATTAACTTCACTCTGCTGCTGTGAGGGAACACTAAGGTAAGTACTAAAGCTGTTTATTAGAGAGAAGGACCACCTCAGAAAACAATAACAAAAAGTCCTGAGTGGGGTGAAATAGCAGAATTGCCCCATCCCATCTTAATAAAATAGTAATCAGGACTCTATTTTAATAGTTCCTAGGAGTTGTATTTTATCTTTAAGAGCTCTTGGATGTTGGGGAAGTGTTTAGGAGGCTTGTATGTAGAAGCAGGTAAAGGACCCATACTGATAAAGTGGAAGAGAGAGAGACTTCCACATAAGGAATTGAGGATTAGGTGAACAAGGGAAGCACGTACAGGAGTGGGGAGCTGGTGGGACACAGACATACGTGCACAAGTAAGAACCTGCTCCCGTGTTACAGGATAAGAATTTTTCGTGATTTGCTGTCCTGTCCTATCCACCATTTCACCCCATCTTAATTCCCAAGAAACAGATTGTGAGGGAGTGTTGTGTTTAGTGATTCTATCTCATGACTGATTCATGAGATCTGACTTCTACTCTTGGCTCTGCCATGGACTGACATGTAATTTCAGTTAAGTCACTCAACAGCCCAGTAAAATAAGGACAGTACTCTTCAAAAAGGGTGTTGTGAGTCTTAAAGTACCCAAAGGACTTTGATCTCCTTAGATGGAAGATGCTTGAGAAGAGAGAAAGATATAGTGATTGGCTGGCTGGACATTGTGGGAAATGGGCTTGATGTGGCTTCTGGAGAAGGGAATTTTCACCTTATGACAGCAACAGCCATCTTCTGCTGTGGAACATAGGTAGCCTTTGTATCATCTTGTCTCAACAGTCCGCAAACTGCATCGTGCTAACATTGGAACTGCAGGATGCTTAGAAAGTGAATCATGAGTCTAAAAATCTAACCCATTATTTTGTAGCCACTTGTATTAACACTTAATACATACTTAAAATAAAGAGTATTGTATAAATATATATTTGTAAGATTAGTTGCATTTATGAGACAAGAAAATATGCTACTTTAATTACAATATCCACCTCTTAGTTCATCTTTTAACTGTGATGTAGAACTCAGGCGTAATGGTTGGCAAATTTAGGAAAAGGTTTAACTTTAAAATAGATGCGTGAAAAGCAACAATGTAAACTTTTCATTTAAATAGCTTTAAATAATAAAAATCAGATCCAACACTGATTTGCTCATTTTTAAGGTTTGGTTCTTAATCAAGGAGGAATTGAAATTTAGGGGAGGACAGTTTGAAAATATGCAAAATAAGAATCACTTAAAAGCTGTGCTCTGTTTTATTGTCTGCTGTTTATGGTGGAGACTCTCACTATGATGCCCCCTTGTGGCTACCCAGAAAATAAATAGCACTAAGTAAAATAAATGAAAGTGCAGAAGCTCTTCAAGCAGGTGGCACGCTTTGTGATCCAACTGAAAAGCATCAAGCACTTCTGAAATCAAATATGCAGTTATTGAATCAGGATCTGGAGAAATATTAAATTTCAACAAATTATTGTTGGGGGTGAGAGAGGAAACAAGATACTTGTCTGTTCCCTTTTCATTTAAACTAAAATGTATTTTCCACCAGTAGATCCTATTTTAATAACTGAACACTTGATTAGGTAATGTTAAGTTTGCTGCAAGTGTAGTTTAATAACCCTTTACACTTTAAATATTTTAGTATGCAAATAAACCATTGATAACCTCATAAATTTGCAAATGCATATTATTGTCATGCCTGGAGGGGAAATAAGTCAGGATTTATTGGTTTCACTTATGCTACAGTTTCTTAAAAATAAAGCAGTATTGGTAGTGTTAGTTGTCCAAACAAAATTAACTTTAACTCACTTGCCCTTATGTTGATTATTTTTATTTAACCTGGCAGTCACTGCGTAAAAATGGTGGGTCTAGATATTCACTGTTTTTAGCACCATAGAGCACAGCATGGAATCAAAAGATCTATTTTTTTATCTTCTTGTTTCTTTGTTGATTGTATACTAACTGTTATCAAAACAATTTGAGTGTCCCAGCAAAGAACATATAGGTAATGTGTAATTGATCTCTCTCTGTATTTTTTTTTAAATACTCTGTCTCAGTATAGTAGGTGCTTCAGCCCTAAGAAAAATAAAAACATATTTAAGATGGTGCATTGTAACACTTCTGTGAGATCCCTCACTACATCCTGGCCACTGAAAGGTTTGTTATTGGTTCCATTCTTCAGTATCCCTTCATGAGAGATTATATCAAAGAAGAAAGAAATTAAAATTGATTGGTGTTATTGATTTTTTTTTAAGGGTTTAAAGGGTGATGGAAACAGCATTTGTCCATGTGCTGTTTTACTGATCACCCATTTTTTTAAATATAAAGAGCATATGTGCCCAATTTACATATTTACTAATTAAAAAAGCTTCCTGGAAACATTAAGTAGACTATCTTCTGTAACCTTTAACATTGCAGCTAATGGATATAGCCTGGAAATTTTCATAGAAGGTCCTCTAAATAATGTAAAATGATTATGAATATGTAACTAGTTAATATGCAGCTATGAAAGGATTATCATGTAGAGGTTAATGAACATGCTGCTCTTATGGTTTGCAGGGCTTTTCTTTTTGTGCTTTTAGCTCACTTCATGCATGGAAAGTCATGTATTGGAAATGGAAAGCTTCCCTTTTTTTTTGGTAGCTTCATCTTTAATGGGGCAATTAAGCTGGAACTTTCTTAAAGGATTTTGTAAACATTTTTGTGCACTTAATTATGTTTGGTACTTTGCAATCTGTCGAATCTGAAACAGTGAAATATGTTGATACAACATTTTTGACTCGTCTACTTGTAAAAGCAGTAGTGTATTGTGTATTAGTACTGTTATGAAACGTTGCTACTGTATGTGACTGATACAAGGGAAGCCTTTATTCTAAAATAGATTTGTGTATGATGCATTAATAGTATGTATATCTGTATTTCTGAATGTACATTTTTTAGAAATCTTCCTTTTTGTGTCTAACATTTTTTAAAAATTAGCAAATACATTATGTGAACTTATTTTATAGGAATTAAATATGGGATTTAAAATTACACATCTTCTGTGGCAAAAGACATTTAACCTTGGCGTAAGCAGTAACTGGATGGATGAATTAGGCTTAACGTGTAGAATTATGATGGTAGGGAGGCCACAAATGTAGGACTGAATAGTCTTTACTCATTTGAATAGTTTTTAGCTCTCAAGAGTCCTGTTCCTTAGCATTCTTGTGGCCATGTGAGAAAGAAATATTTGCAAAAATATCTGAAAAATGTTATATTGAGATGTCTAGATGTATTTGCCTTATAGCTGCTTTACATTTCAAGTAATTGAGTGAAATTATCTTGTACACTTTTTAGTATCTATTATTGAGAATTCTATATATATTTAAACAAAATGTCCATGCAATTGTGGAACAGTAGACCAGCATCTTCTTGATTGTGAACTATATTTAATAGTGTCTTATTTATTTATAGTGTATATTAAATAGCCCCTCTCCCAAAGTTAATAGTTTAAAGCACAATGTCTTAAAATATTATGAATTGGTTAATCTTCAGTTAATTTGGAAAGCCTGTATTTTGAAGAAAGTAAGTGGGCTATTCAGATCATTACTGTTTTCTTTAAAAAAAAATATATATATATATATAATGGAGGTACATTTTTTGCATTTAAGCACTGAAAAATTCATTTGTACTGTTTCAGATGAAAACATTTGTAGATGTACTGATAAAGAAAAACATTTTCAGGGATGGTTTTTCTTTTAACTGAACAAGCATGGATGTTACATTGGCATCTTGTTATAATTTATATTGGTTTCTTATCCTACAAAACATGTAACATTGAAAATAGATCTGTAGATTGTACAAAATACTAGTAATCTTGTATCATGTGTCACCTAGTATTTATGGAGCAGGTATTGTACCAAAATATGAATTGGAAAGCTGTAATTTGTTCTCCAGTTATCAGGCCGCATTGGTGTTGTGATAAAGTGTGCCGCTTAAGAACTAACATTCACATGCGTTTGCATTGACGAATAAAAATGTGTATAGAGACGCTACCAAATCTGTAAAGCTACTGTTCTAGTTTCTGATGCATTGACATTGCAGCTGTGTGCTTAGCCTTGTTTTTTCATGAGCAGTTATCTGTTTTAATGACAGGTGGTCACTAGCTGCCAAGAAAAAATCCAGCACTGGTAAGTGAAAAATGTTTGATTACATGGTTAAAATACTGATGAAGTAATCTACTTGTGTTTTAGTAAAGTATCATGGAATTACAAGTATTATAACAATTTTAGTCAAATTCTATTAGTATATTTTGGATGAATAGTTTGAGATAGCTTTGACTTATTGCAGTGTGCCCTCCTTAAAATACATATTTTCTTTCCTGTGTTATCACTGCTCTAACTCAAATATGTTTGAACCTTCATGTGTATACTTCTTTTTAAACCCTCTTTCCCCTCGCCATTTTTTGCCCAAATAATCATGTGTAAAGAATACTGAATCTGCCTCATTAGATTAAAAGGTGTCATCAATGTGGAAGTTATTCCTGGATGTTTTTTGTTTGTTTGTTGTTGTTATTATTACTACTAATACTACTACAGGAAAGTGCATATTTTAAATAATTTTATGAAAATTTTATAAAAATGTAACACTTCAATATTTTACAGTGAACTGTTTGATAAGACTTAGTATGTAATGTTTAGGAAAAAAAGTATTTGTCCCTTAAAACATTTATCTCTGGGCATTTTTTTCTTTGCTCCTGTTTTAATGTGGTAATCTATAGTTAGCAGAAAACATGCCTAGTAAATAGCAGTTTCATATGGCATCTGAGGAACATGTACATTTAAAGGTGAATGAGATCTTACATTATGAGTTAGTGAGATATAACAGTTGATCGTACAGATATCAAATTACAATATATCCATGCTGTGTTTACCATGATTTTACTGAAAGAACAACAGGAGCTGTCTTGATTATTGTCTGCAGGGTTATTGCAAAATCACAGCAACTGCCCCTTTAGTGGTGAGATTAAACCTTTGGTTGTACACCATCAAGCATATAATATTTTACATTTATTTTAAGAGGCTTTTTCTTCATGCCTGAGAGATCTCCAAGCAAATAATTTATAGTTAGTATGTATCAAATGTTCTTAGTTTGATTGCACATAGGCTGCAAGCAGTGGATAAGAATTTAAAAAAAAAAAAAATCAGGGCAATCTATACACATCATCATATTAAATTCTGACTGTTGGCTTGCAGAATATAATCTAAAAGTAATATGTTTCACTTATGTTTAAAATTCAGAGACTGCATTAATTTTCAATAAGGGAAATATTATAGTAGGTGCCACTGTTGCTGTTGTAGTTAAATCTGTCAGCATTTCCATAATACGCTTTTCAGGAGTTTATAACTTACCCATACAAGTTTAGTCCAGGATGTAATTTGGAATACAAGTTCTCATTCTGGGAGCCTTCTCTCGCCACAAATGGTAGAACCCCACAAATGTTGGAAGAAAGCATAATTTTTTAAATCTTTACATTTTTTACAAAATTAAAAATTTATAAAGATTAAGTTATTTTCTTTTGCTTGAAGCATGCCTGGAATTTTTTGGGTTTTTTTTTTTTGTGGTTTTGGCTGTCTTTTTTTGGAGGGGGGGAAGGGCGGGTGGGAGAGGGAGGGCGTGGTGGTGGTGGTGGTGTTTTTTTTTTTTAAACAAACCCTTAAATGCATAACTAATTTTTGGATGTTTTTCATAGTGAGTAAGAGAGAGATTTGAAATTGGTTGATGTATTTTATGTAGAAAAGCAGTTTATAGCACATGCACACAATTTTTGTTCAATGAAGATATATTAACACTTTTGAAACTCTTATTTGGGGCCTGATTAGCCAGAGTGCCTATGTCTTTCAGCTGAATAATATCATTTTATGAGAAGCTTTAAGTAGCCAGTGACACAGACGGATATTAAATAGAATTGGATGAATAACAATACAATTTTAAAATACTCCACTTTAATAAATTTCCCTTAAAATATATTTTTCTTCTTTTTAATGTGTTTAACTTACTTTAAAAGTATTCTTTGAGACATGTAAATAACTGCTTAAAAATGAGTCAAGTATGGGGTAAGGCAAAATATTTCCATTTATAGAGGCACTTCATAAATTGAATCTCAATGCTAAATATTTATTCTCCCTGAAAGTATAACACTGTTGATTTTAATTTCTTAGTTGTCTGTGCAGCCAGTAACCCGTGAGTTCACATAATCATGTACCGTTAGATGGGGAGAGAGGACAACTTCCTCACATAAGTATGACTGTTCCTGGTCAATAAATAAATGGCTTTATTTTTATTTTCCTGGTTCTGTAATCCCTATTTAGAACACTACTGCATTTTCAGAGACTTCCAGAGTAGAGATATGACTAAGAAGTTCCATTGAAAAACAAAGATACATCTTTTAATCATTCTCCAATACTCTTTCCATTGAACTTTCTCCTACATAATGGTAGGCAACCACATCAGAAATCAGTTTCTAAGGGTCACTGATATAAAAAACGTGCAGTGCAGTATCCTTCCACCTTTGATGCAGAGCAGTTGCTGCAGGACTCTCATTTAGTTATTCAGTAGAGGGCTCTTCTGTTTTTCTGGGGATTCTCATCTTTGTATTTCAAATACAGCAGAAGGGTTTTGGTCGCTTTTGTTTCTGTGCATCTTCAATGAAGATTTTCTTACTTTAGAATGTGAGTTGTCTTCATATCACAGGCAAGGTGAGATTTGTGATGATGGATTTCTGAATAGCCTATATCTTGATGTTTTTTCCAAAACAACACAATAATACTTTAAAGTTCTTCTATTGCATGTTAGCTTTCCGTCTTCAAGTTTGTCACCCTTTTGGCAGGTCCTTCAACAGCAAGATTTGACCTCAGGCCACATACCCAGCTGGTTATAAGTTTTTTTAAATATTTAGTCGGATATGAAAATAAATAAGATGGCATCATGATAAACATACTAAGCTTTCAAATGCCAACAGAGATGTCCCTGGCAACTGTAGAGTCCCTTTAGCAAGAAGTTGGAAAGGGTGCAACATTAAAGATCTTTATTGAGCCTTCATTTCCAGGTTCCTAATTAGATTTTTTAAAAAAAAGTAAAATTAAAAAGAAAATCTGGCTCTAATTCATGAGACCAAAACTTCCAGAAAAATCTTTTTATTATTATATCATTTCCAGTTTTCTACTCAGCATATTAGTCAAGCAGGATAATCTAAGGGAGAGATCCCTTAGAGAAGACAGGTGAGATAATCACAATAAAATTGTACACTCCATACAAAAGCTAACTATTTTCTTTTATCAGAAGAAAAAGATGGTAGATCTTCAGCCATGTGTCTTAAGGATTCCTGTTTCAAAAACCTATTTAGAAGAATGAATTGTTTTTCCTTCACCTCCATCCCCCATATCTCTCACAAGGTTTCCTTCTCATGATAACAAGCTGAAACAGATTGTCCGCATTTGTTTGGGGGGATAAAAACTTGCTATGACTGGATCACTGTCTGTTTTCCATAAAAATAGGAATATCTTTGGGGGGCAGAAAATGGAGTTTAAGACCTTTCTTCTTCTATTAACAATCAGTTGTCATTATACTGCTTCTCTTCCAAAGCTCTCACTGTGCTTTGTAAATGTTAATGAATTTACATACAACAGCCCTGTGAAGTAGGTGAATATTATCCTCATTTTACAGGTGAAGAAACTAAAGCACAAAGAGGCTTGTCTGAGGTGTGTCAGGATGTGTGCTGCAGAACCTGGAGTAGAACCCAAGTCTTAAAACACTATTTTGTGCTTTAATCACAAGGGGTAAAATTTTCAAAAGTGTGTAAGTGACTTTGGAGCCTAAGTCCAACGGGACACAGTTCAGCATCTTAGCCCATCTTAGAATACAAAATACTGCAGACACCTTGTTCAGTGCTTGAATTACTGCAGTGTGATAAAGCTTGGTGTTCCTATTAGTGAGTGCTGTAACAGAAACTAAATGAAACGAATGAACGGAAAAAAAAAAGGAGTTTATAGAAATAGTTTCATGGTCCCAAAATGATCAGAGAGATTCCATTTTATTTGGGAATTAAAGAAAGTCAGTAATAGTTGTTTTTTAAGGGGTTCAGATTGCGATTTCTTCATCCACACTGTCAAGATATATATCTGCTTCTAGTAAACAAAGGTCCAGAATGCCTACCTGACCATCCTCAGAAAACCACCAGAATGTGTCTCTTTGGTCAACATGTTCAATTCGTCACTATATCTATAATGCTGGCTTCCATTCCAAGATTAAATACAAAGATCACATGAGTTGCTGTACGGGGGCAGTAGACAGTATTCTCTGCCTTCAAATCTATATGCTTGATAATGCAATGCACGTAGTAGCTGTGCTTCTGCAGTCTTTATAAAGATAATTTACCTTTAAAAACGTCTTTTTTCCAGAACACAATTCAATATGCTTTCAGAAGAGGACTGGGTTCTTTTGTTTGTTTGTATTTTTACTGCTAACAAACAAGACAAAATCCCTTTGGTAACCATTTCTCCGTAATTCAGAGAGTTCCTGAACCTTTCCTAGTGTCCACTATTGGGATTGTTTGGTCAGTTTCACCAAGACATTTCTGTTTGCTTTTGCCCCTTCGCCAACTTCATCTCAATGACCTATCTTAAAATGGACAAAATACCACCCTGTGTACCTCATTGGTATATCTTGAGTAAATTGATTTTGTGCAAGGAATCTAACAGAGTTGTAGAAGGAAGGAACCCAGAAAACTTGGAAACTGGGTGCAGAGCAGCTGTCAACCATTTCATTATCATGACTAAGGGTAGTGGCTGGGGCCCTTGCACACCCTCTATGGGGACCTTCCGCATGTGGATCATTGTTATGCCTGATCTACTGACTGCTACCGTACTATTCTATTCCACCAGCTGCCCAGGTTGCTACAGAGAGTACCAACATGGTCAGCGCTCCAGGACAAGCAGGTTCCCCCTGCATGGCTTCTCCACAGACTTTATCTCCTTCATCTACCCATGCAAAGCAGAGCAGTTCCTTTATGTTCAAGGCCTAACATGTCTTGTGAGGTGTATGCATATAGAGCTAGGTTTGCTGCAAATGCTAACCTCCAGTACAACATTAAATCATAATTATTCCTGGGGAACTTGGTCAGTGGAAAAATATCCTTAGCTTTATAATTGCACATTATACAATGAAATTTATGATGTCCTGTCATAAGCAACCAGCTTAAAGTTATCTCAGATTTGCAGTTTTTAGTTTTGTTTGCTATTTAGTCCAAAACTTCAAGTGGCTACTGATATTTTGTGGATTTTTTAGTAGTTCCTTAATAGGTTTCATTGTATTTGGAGGCTGTCTTTTGAGTAAAATACTTTAATGGTACAATTATTGTGGCTTTCATCAACAAGTAGGGGATGAACATGGAGCAATAAGAAATCCAAAGTGGCATAGAAGGTTCTTTCCTGTCAAAGACCTTTCAGGTTTATTTCACGTGGCAAAAAGACTAAATACAACCACCATTAGATAAATCATTTGGGGCCTATTATTCACAATCTAGATTTCTGTTTTTTACTGTGATATTCTAACCATAAATTTGAGTGTGGCTTTTCAGAACAATTATAAATGGCCAGAATTCTCATATCTGAAAGACTGTTCTTAATTGAATCACATTGGTTTACAGCTTTTGAGTTTAGAGGAATGTTTTTCTTTTATCTCTTCCCCTGCTGGTGCATGGTAGTGTGAACTCAATTTTGATAGGTGCTATTGGACATGCTACTCATCCGTAGGAAACAATTTCAAACATACTCGCCCAAAATATGTCTCTTCTTGCAATGTAAATTACTGAGATCCCTTCCAACATGGACTTCCTTACTGCACTTGCCCATAAACATCTTTGCTGTTTAAGCTGGGGAGTTTGTTGTCTTACTCGAGACACACCCAGAGTTTTAACTTTTAGCACAAATTTATTCATGAGTTGCTATATAGTAGAAAGAGGTATTAACAATGCTTATCCAAGTTGATGGGAAAAGGGTATGTACTACAATTCTGAGGCATACATACAATGGGAAAGAACATTTCTATGCAGGATGTTCTAAAATGCCCAAAAGAAGAGCAGAGCAGTATGTAAACCTGCAACAACTGAGCATTAGTAATTTTGTCTTGGTCAGGAGAACGAGAATAATGTTTCACATCTACGCTGCTTGTTGGCAGGTCAAGAAACTGCAATATCCCTGAAGTCGAATTGGCATCTTTCACAAATGTTAACTGTCCATGGAGACTGAAAATTCAGCTAGAAATGAGATTTAACTTCAAAGAGTATTGTCCCATTTGTAACCCACATTCACACTATCAATAATTAGAGCAAATAAGGTTCTGAAGATTCTGCCTCTTCTGAAATAGAAGCTGAAATTCCAATTTGTCTTTAAATTATGATGGTGGTTTAATTGTTGAACCTGAACAGTATGCTGTGAGATTTACAAAAAACACAGGGAAAGCACTGTTTTTTCCTCAAAGGAGCTTGCAATTAAAGAAGATGAGCTTCCAATCTAAAATGAATGATATCTATAGCTGGGCCATCACAAAAGAGTTTTTAAATAAATGGTTAAAAATATTAAAGTAAAAAAAAATTCCATAAAATGTATATACTTATGAATAAAAATGTTTGCTCTCCTGTATCTTTCCATGGAGTATATCAGCAGAAAACATTTACTATTTTACTATTTTTAGAAATAATTGAATTGACTTGAATTTGTCAACAGGAAGAAGGTGGAGAATGATTATGAGGCTCTTCAAGAACGTCTCAATACGTTGCCTGATAAACTGTCTTATGATATCATGGTATGTACAGTATAGTTCATTCAAAATAATGGACTAATGGTTTTAGTATCTGAGGTTACTGCTGTGACAGTAAGGTATATTATTCAGGTTTACCATATGGTACTTAGTAATGATACATTAATTATAGTAATAGTTAAACCTTTGCTTCTTTTTCTCTCTCTCCTTTTCTTTCAAATCCATAATAAATTATAATATTACTAACAATTGAGAACTGATGACATAAATGTTAACACAAAATCTGACATATTTGGTATGCAAATCTATTATACAGAAAACTGTAATTATGACTGAAATATGGTACTTAGTCATTTCCTGTTAGCCAGAGAAGAAACAGGCCATAATATTTTCTGATTCATGGAATTAAACTCTGCGACATTGATTTTTATATAAAAAGGTGGTGCTAATTTTTGTTTTAATGATCTTCACATTCACATAGTGAGCTGTTCTTATGCTTTGAATCATTTCTAACAAAAGGACTGCTTCCCAAGAGTACAACTTTAGCCTTGTTGGCTTACCCCCACCAGAATTGAAATTCCTGACTTTACAAACTTACTATTTCCTTGTTTGGGGCTAAGTCAAAATACACGTTTGAAAGGTACTGCATTGCTTAGTGAATTGGTAGTTGGATACAGACTCATTTATCTTTAAGGCATCACTTCAGAACTACAAAATAAAATAAGTAACCATCTGCTGTTGTTAGGTGGCATATCAGAATGTGAAATGAACAGGTAGTCTCAGTTCACTTTTATGTACATCCCACTTCCTTCTCATTGGCATCCAGGTTCATTCTCAACAAGGGGGGTCAAAGGCTAAAGTGAGCATGAATGCCGAGCTGCTTTTCCACACAGGTTTGGGGAACTGTAGAGCATTGGTGAGCTACCTTGATAAGACAGGCTTATGCTGCCTGTTCTTTGGATAAAGAAAAGACTGGCGTTGTCAGTTCAGCACCTACCACCATCATTAAATTTACTGGGGAAATGTGTGTATACAAATAAAATGTACAGGCTTTTGCTATTATCCTATACTTTAGAGCAAAACACTTCAAAATTATAACACTTAGCTAGATATGGTTAATTTTGTTAACAGTGTCAACTCGCATCTGCCATTTTCAATGTAAATAAACAATCCCTGTCCCGTTAGCTAGCTATCTGCCTATATTTTTAATTTTGTACACAATGCTGATTTTTGGTAGAATGTGTATATGTTGCAAGCGCGTATGTGTAATTTCAACTTGGGAGAGTACAGCTGCAAAAGGCGTATCCTTCACAGAATCTTTCCTCAAAATCCTCCCCTACTCCTCCTCATCCCCCACCCTCCAATATGTGCCTCAGAGGTGGCCATCTACTGGCTTTCCTTCTGAATAAGAGGAACTGCCATGGGAAGAAGAGAACAAGTGATCCAAATGCTCTGCACTGGGCTAAGATGGATGAAGGGGAGTTGCTTCTGCCCTCAAGAAGTGAGAGAAGACAGTGGTCCTGCAAGTATCACTGAAGTGAGCAGTTGTTAACTCTTTCTCTGCATATGGAGAGTTACTTGACTAGAAGCTGAGCTGGGCTGTAGCTGCTGGGCCTGTTCCTCTTCCACTTCTCTTCAGCTGAATCAAAGCCGACAGCTAACACCTGTGGCCTTCCCTGTGTGAAGTTGAAGCCTGAATGAGTACCAGATACGGGGGAAGAGGCTGGTGGGTGGGCAACTAGTACATCAAGGATAGGCTTTGTGTGTGCGGGTCTAGTGCTCATAAGGCCTGAGTGGGGCTAGCCTAAGTGGGCGTTAGGCCTGCTTGTGTGTAAAGTGGGCTGGCCTATGGGGCAGGTGGAAGGATCCGAACACAGTGTCATGTCTAAGAAAATGGGATACTCTTTAAGAAACATGTCCTAAATAATATAATTTATTTACCACTAATTATTTACTACCATTGCCAATACTCAGTTTTTAAACAGTATATTGCTTCCTGTTCTTATAGAGTTATTTGAGAAAGACATACATGGCTTCCCAAACATTGCATGAGGATGTTGCCCTCATGCTGGTGAATGAGAATAGGAAGTCTGTTGGTTAGTGAGCAAACTCTCCCACATTGGCAGTATTGAGGTATTGGCAGGTAGCACAAATTGAGGCTGAAGACAAGCAAATTTGCTTTTGGGAAATGATTTGGGGTTTCTAAGTATTACTAACATAACCAAATAAAACAATTGATATTTGAGTTGACAGTGTCCCTTTAAATAATATTTTGTTATAAATCTGCACAATGTTATACTTCCTAGGAAATAAAAACATTTTATGTATAGAAAATACTTTACCATCATCTAAATGAGATACAATATTTTTAATTTAAAAACCTAAGTAGTAATATAGTTGACTTTTGTTTTTCTGTCAGCATCCATTAGTGCTTATCAGAAGAGTTTTCTGATTAAATATTAGCCTGTTCTGTTTATTACAAGTGCAAAATTAAATTCAAATTGTGGTTGGGATTCAGATCTGAGAGTTTGAATGTTTATCATGATTGTCATGTACTGTAGAGTTTTAAGTCCTAGTCCAGCTGAATTTTAATTTATTTGTTTGGCCAAGTGGTCATTGACGACCATCTAATTTAATTTTTAAATAGTGGTTTTTAGCTCTTTGCTTTCTGACTTTGACAGGTACCTTTTGGTCCCCTTGCCTTCATGCCAGGAAGACTTGTCCATACTAATGAGGTCACTGTTCTGCTTGGGGACAACTGGTTTTCCAAATGCTCAGCAAAGCAGGCTATTGGCCTAGTTGAGCACAGGAAAAAACGTATGTATATCTATAAACAATTATTATTTGAGTCAAAATTATGTAGTTCGATACTAAAATTATATAAAACTGGAGGACACAATTTTTAAATATCCTTTGACGTTGCATTTCTTTTAAGGATATGTAGGTCTGGTAGTATGATTTTAAAAAGTTAAGTAGCATTTGAAGACTGCAGTGTGTGGGTTGATAAACGGGCTCATGAAAATCTGTTTGGGAAATAATTCCCTGAATAACATGCTTCCATAAGATGTCAGGTAAGAGTGGGAAATATGTGTATGTGTTTGTTTTTAAACACATTTCCAGAACTTTAGGCACACTAAACTAAACAATTTTGTACCAATTTAAACTATACCAAAATCCAGTTGGTGTTTACATTAGTAAGCCAACAGATGAAGATGATCAATCAAAGATTGTTCAAGGATAAAGTTAAACGTTTAAACACAAACAAATAAAATCTGTTAGATTCAGGTGTTCACAAACTTTCATAGTGCAAGGACTGTATCTTCAGTCAGTCTCTCAAACACCATGTTTTCCATTTGTGATCATGTTGACCACCTTTTTTTCAACTCACCCTTTCATATTCTCCCTGTATATTACAGCAATTGCTTACATGAACGCAATAGTAAGAAATTATTTATTTCTTTTAACTTTGTTTAAAAGCTAAATGCTTTATCCTTTTTGGAAAAATGTGAATCACAATTTTGCTCTTCATTTTATCTGTCCCTCCCATGTGTTCTGCTTGTCTCCCTCTGCACATTCTTCCCTGGCACATGTTTTTTTTTCTCTTTTCCTTCTCTGGCCTTGCTGCTCAGTTGCTTTACTCCATTCTCCACTTCACTGGGGGCAAGCAGATCAAGCACCATTGTATGCTCTTGTTTCTTTCCTCCTTTCATGTAGCAGGAGCCCCTAGTAAAGGCAACTAGATTGGCAGTTCCTCATTGTTTCCAGCTAGTTTTACTTGTCACCAGACTCGTTGCTTTGAAGAGCCTGGAAAGGGGGAGATGTGATCAGCCAAATTCTGGACCACCGGCAAGATTTCTTCACAGCACAGTTTAGCTTTAGTTTAACTTGCTGTGTTAGAATATTAGCCTAAAATATCATTGAAGATGTCCAGGAAGAAAAAAAAGTACTCTTTAATTTAAGATTGGCACCTTTTAGCTATGGGATCCTAATATATTTTTCAGATAAGCATTTGAGTTATTTTTTTAATATCTGTTTTACTTCTGAAAGTTCTTTAATCTGTCTCATGTCGGAATGCTTTTTCACTACTACTTTACCCTGGTTTGCTATCCATGTTGCTCCCAGTAATGGAAGACCTCAGAGGTTTCTCTTCTGTGTGATTTATTTTATGTTTACAAATAGTAGGCATGCATATATGAAAAATAACTTTATTATAAAGCGTAAATTTCTTGCTGTCTTATTTGTTAAATATTTTTTCTTTATGAAATGTTTTAACAAAAATGTAATTTGTATTTCATCTGTTTTATTTATCTTGTTCTCTGAGTATCATTTAGTAATAGTTTTCACATATTAGTGAACTTTTCCTCCTTGTTCACCATAACCTTAATGTGACTACTTCTTCTAGATCTGAGATCAGTTTATCTTTTCTGTTGTGTCTTACCAGTGTTGCAGGATATTTTTTGTTACCACTGAACTTAGTGAAACTCATTTGACCATTGCATAGTAGATGTTTGATAACAATGAGTACTCTGCCAGAACACGTGCAGTAGTAGATTTGGGACTATTATTTTTTTATGATCTTTTGAATTGCATTGGAATATGAACTCAGAAATTGTACGTTCTTGTGAAACAAAACAGTGAAGGATATCTAGAGATAAGGCCTCCATTCTGACAAAGTCACAAATATCACTTTTTGTCTGTTTGATGTCTGCGAGTGGGAGGCTCCAAAACACTGATATTAACGAAAAACTTTCATTTCAAATATTATTTACCGTTTCTGTGTAAGAATCTTAACATACGTAACTTAGAAAAATAGGTGTTCTTTTCAGTTGATATAATTTGCACCCATGAAAATTAAACACATGCACATAGACTTATGAAATTCTTCAACTGTTTTCTAGAAAGATGAGGCAACTAAAAATAGAATTGTGAATCATCTTGCCTGTTTTTGCTCTTCTAATTTTTTTAAAAAAAAGATACCTTATACATAAAATAATTGTGAACCATTGGTATAAAGTGTGAACTAACTACTTGTGGCACTTATAAACATGAAATAATGTTACTTCATATAATACTTTATAAAACTTGCTTTACATATTGCAGTGCGGTTGTTTTAATAGGCAAGGTCTCATTGATTTCAATGGGACTTTTGTATATTATAGTGGCTTCATAATTTACAGTGTGATAAATATTGGCATTATCATTTTATTTGCTCATTGTTGAATTCTAGTGCCCGTTTTTTGTTCTCAACATAACATTTATCAGGATTAGCTCCATCTCTATGGGAAAAGAGGAGAAGCTGTTTCAAAGGATCAGACTCTAGGAGTCTCAAAAATGGTGGGCAGCAGCAGTAAAAGTCCCAATTTAACAAAGTATGTTCTTAAGGCTAGCAAATGCTTGAAGTGCTTTGCCGAGTTAGAGTTAAGGTCAAAAGGTCAACAGTATAGGAGAGATTCAAGCTGCAATCATTTCCAGTGATTAAAATGTGCAGATTTCTATTGATGATTTATTTCTTCTAGGATTTTATATAATTGACAGTCTCATACTTTTTGCTAAACAAGGACACCCACCCTGTGCTTTCACAATTTTACCATGTTTTATTTCCCAACACTAGGATTTTTTGCAGAATTTAGTATTTTAAAATTGAAAGATAACTTGTATTGTCAAAAATTCTATTTATTTTCCCACATAGGCAGTACAAAAAGATGATGCCAGATATATCAAATTGATATCGGAAGAATAGGTTCAAAGCCGTTTACATTATGGGTAAAAGTGGGAGTTTTTACTGTTTGTAAAAGTTATAACAATTACTTATCAATTAAATCATTCCTTTTTCTCTTTAGTATTAGCCTTCAAATGAGTTATTTAAAAGGGGTTGTTGGAAAAATGTATCACTCTTGTAGGCTCATCATTTGTGTCTCTCAAACAGAGAAATGCCCAGATACAACAGAAGAATTTATTAGTTGAAATTTATTTAATTTAAATGGATAATTAAAGGATGACTGGTACTGTGTTTTAAATTAAATAGTTTTAACTGAGATAATGTTTAGAAAAATACTAATTTCAGTGCATGAATTTTGTTGTTTAACTTTTGAGTTATACTCTGAGCTATTCAGTAGGCTGATGGGTTGAAACAGATTTCAACTGGTATAATTTAGGACAATTACTGTTGTCAGATGTTACTCTTTTCATAAAATATTGATCACGTCTCCCTGTATAGCATTTATGCGGATTGCAATAAATCTCTCATTTACTATACAATTTTATGACATCCATAGATGTTCAGATAGTTACAGAACTCTGTAAAAGTCAAAACTAGATCTAGTAAAGTTTGTAGAATAGACGAGTGTATTTTAAACTTATTTTTTAAATTAAAATTTAATAAAATGTAATAGTAAAAACTAGTAAAACAGGTAATGGTAACCACCTTCCACACCCACTCATGTATATAAATGCCTTCCACACCCACTCATGTATAGAAATGAGAAGAAAAAATGAAGTAGATTAAAGACACACACACCAAATTCCATTATAATAAAAGAAATTAGCTTTTTAAGTATGTCACAGTTTAGCACAAAATAATGCAATAGTAGTTTTTTGTCTTACAATTATCTTGCTTAAGGTACTTCATAATATTTCTGTTCTCCTCAAGGCATGTCTGTATTGTCTCAGAATTCAAAGAGGGAATAAAGATTCCTTTTTGTGAATATGGGATTATATCCTTTACATGTTTGTGATGCTATAAATTAATTTCCTCTCTATATCAGTAAATCGCATTAATTTCTTAAAATGGGGAATTTTTCATTACAATAGTCCCTGTGATAGTTACTATAGAAAGAAATTAAATAGTTTTTCATGTAAATATTTGTCGATTAATTCAGTGTTTTTGATAGTCCCAAGTGTCTGAATACTTTAAAAGATGGGAAATTAAATCACAAACACCCTCCTTCCAAAAACGGCCCCATGCAGCCAAAAAACCAGCAACCAAGAAGTGGTTTTATTGTGTTAAAATCCGTTGAATGAAAAAAGAAAAATCTACGTAAAGAACTCTTGAACTGCTTAGTAATTGTACTTCCAGTATATGTAAGAATACCCTTGCAGTGTGATGCTGCAAATGAATTCATGAAATGAAAATACTGATTACATTAACATACAGTATTGTGATAGTACCCAATTGTAAATTGCAGTATGTAACCTCTAATACAAATATTTGTGTCAATCAAAATTGACCGATGTCTTAGATTACTGTATTATACAGTGTTTTTCAAAAACCATTGTTTGTAATGAGATAAAACCAGGCAGATAAGAGAAAAGGCTGAATTTGTTCATTATCAGTGCTATAAGAGAGAGAAATATTGCCTCTGATAGATAGATAAATAAATAAATAAAACAAAAGCTTTCCACTTTCTATACAAGAGTGAGGATGTTCAGAGGCTTGAAACCCCTTTATTGTTTGATTTTGGGTATTTGAAAGCAGAGTTCATAAAACAAATCAGTTGACATTTTCTTGCTCGCTGGTTTTTTTGGGAAAGCAGCATGAGAAGGTAGGTAATATGGAAGAAATCTGTCCTTTGCTTTTCTTTATTAGCATAACAATATTGGTGTTTTACTTTTAACTGTTAGTTTATGTGTCTGTCTATTTGTTTAGACCTTCCCATGCGTTGCAGAATTACAGAATATTCTGTTACAATAATATTGAACATTTTTTTACCTGCTGCTTTTTAAAAAATATTTTCACCTGTTTTTATTTGATGACCTCAATCACTTCCTCATTTATCCTTGTTATATAAGGAATTAATTCTGTGAGATTTTAAGGGCCTTAAAGTTAGCTCAGCAACTCCAGGAAGCATTCAGTTTCTCACAGGACTATGGTATAAGCTTTTTAATCAGTGTAAAGTGGAAGAAAACAAAGAGGGAAAGTTTTTTCCAATCAGTGTTTGATAAATTCAGATTTTCCAAATGTCATTTTCTATAATTCTTGCTAACTGAGGTCTGGTCCACACTTAGCTTTGCGATTCGGCGGCAGTCGACGGGAGATATGCAAGTGACGCAAATCACTTGCGAATCTCCCATTGACTTTGCAGCGTCTCCTCTGCACGCCGTCCGCACTGCGCTACACCACTTACCGGGGTGGTTTTCCTGCGTCACTTGCTGGATCGACTGAGCGCGTCTACACAGACCGCTCATTCGATCCAGAGAAATTGGTCTGATGGTGGTGCCCGTCAGTGTAGACCTAGCCTGAGTGAGTAAGTTGTCTAAGGAGTTGTTTAAACATAGCTATTTGTACTCATTTGACCCTCTTAGTTTAGAAATCGGTATAGTTAAACTGTTGCATCTCCTTAGTATGGATGTAAGTATACTAGTAGATGGGCCTAAAAGGCAAATCTTGTAGTCCTTACTTAGTCCTCATTTAGACAAAAGTAAAGCCAGTGTTGATTGAGGATTAGGGACGATATGAGTTAGCCCCAAGAAAATAATGTTTAGAAAAGAAGGGTGTTTTGAAAAGCTAGACAAATCTACTACATAAACTATTATATGAAAAATTACTCATCTTAAAAATTTATCGGAATTGCTCAGGTGAAGAGGAATTTACCAATAACATAAAGGGTTTAAACCCGAATATACCAAAAGGAATCTATATTCTGTTTTTTAATCTTGAAACACCACCACCCTAAAAAATACCTGGTAGAATAGAGGAGAGTTTTGAAAGATATCTAGTAGATAGTTTTTCAAAACTACAGATGTAATTTATTCTTAGTGACCAGTGATAGTCTGTTGAATAAATACTGGTTTTAATTTTTTGCAAATATAACAACAAAAACTTATTTATAAACCACGTAAGGTTTCTTAAGTGCCAGATCCACCCACACAAACCTTTAAAAGAAAGGAAGTAACAAGTTAAAGGAACCCTTTTTATTGTGCTTTAACTTCCGCTATTCACATTAACTGTTCTTTGGGCTTTCTTCCATCTACTATGTATTAAGAAATAGAATACACATCAAATTGCAAAAAACCCCAAAAACGTAACTCCAACCTCAGTAATGTTAGCATGTGTTTGTTTCTTGTATATGTTCCTCAGTAATGTTAGTATGTAGTTATTGTGTCCATAATATGTGTGCACTGATTAAGTATTATTTGTTCAAGTGGTAAGTCACATTAACCAAATGTAATGAAGGGATTTAAACCGCTAAATAACAGATGTACCGGAAGTTATTCATTTTTTACACTTAAGAATATGTTAAAACTGATATCTCAAGAAGAGACTCATGGCTGACTTTTAAAAATTTTCCTTCAGAATTAAGCAAATGTACCTAAGTCTATTTGTAGAAGGGATTTGTGTAGTCACAAAGACCACCAAGAGATTAACTTGAAAAAAGCAAGGCAGACCAGTTAATATAATTCCAATCCATTTCTGCTTTCTCCTGTTTCATAGTATAACCTTTCAAAGTAGATCAACCTGTACCCTCTATTCTTGTCTCCCACAGCCGTTTAAATTCCAAAGTAGCAGACAGAATCCAGAATCCAAAATAATGTTTATGGGTCTCCAAATCTTTATAGACAACACTCCTAGGATATGAACATCAAACACAGATAATTCCAATTTGTATCCAGCCAAAATGTATCCAATTTGTATCCAACCAAAATGCACAGACAAGAATTTATGCCTGTTTGGCATCAGTATGTAGTCATGTTTTGTAAAACCTGGCTTCAGAGGGTTTTATCACAATATGATAAAATGTATTCTCCTGCTAAATTATACTTCTCCTTCGAGTGGTTGCTCAGATGCATTCCACTTAGGTGTGTGCGCGCCCTCGTGCACAGCCCTCCGGAGAACTTTTCCTAGCAGCCCCTGCAGGGGCCGGTCTCAGCGCCCCCTGGAGTCCCGCCCTTATGTGGCGGTACATATAGCGGGACCGGCCCCTCCCCTCCTCAGTTCCTTCTTTCCGCCCGTGACGGCCAGTTGAGAACTACCCCTGCTCTTCAACAGTTGTGTTTCTCTTTAAAAAAGTGAGTAGATAGTTTATCAGTTCGCCCTGAACTAAGTTAGTTTTTAGTTAGTGAGGGTTTTTAGTTAGTTAGGGAGCCTTCGGGCTCAAGGCGTCCCGGCTATGCCGGGTTCGCCGGGCTTCAAGCCATGTGCTAGCTGCGGCAAGGCCTTCCCAGCTAGCGACCCCCATGACCGTTGTTTGCGGTGTTTGGGGGAACTGCACCGTAGAGATCGGTGCAGTATCTGTAAGTCCTTTAAGCCTCGGACTCAGAGGGAGCGTGAAGTGAGGCTTAGGGCTTTTCTGATGGAGTCCGCTTTAAGCCCGGCGTCCGAGCCATCGCGGACTACTCCGGCACCGAGTGTGTCTTCGGTGCGGAGTGCGCCTCCGGCACCGGGGGTCTCGGTGCCGAAGAGGAAGAAGCGCCATCCACGCTTGCAGCGCTCCCCCGCACCGCAGGAGCGGCCGGGGTCGAGTTCGGAGGTGCTCCTCCTCATGGACGTGCCGCCGGCATCTGCTCCGGCACCGGCCCCTGCTCCGGCACCGGCCCCGGCACCGACACTTACTAGGGAGGCTCCCCCGACTCCTGGTAGTGGGGGACCCCCTATACGGGACCCTTCGACGCCGGAGGCTATCGAGGCGGCTCAGGCTTTGTTGGAGCTGCCTACGCCTCCGGCACTCTCTCACCGGAGAGAGCCAGGGCCCGTTTCCCGGGGCAAACCCGCGATGGGGGGCCCCGAAGGGTGGGCGGCCCCGGCACCGGTGGACAGGCCGCCCACCACCCGACGCAGGAGAGTCGAGCTCGGAAGCTCCTCTCCATCTTCGTCCTCGGACGACGCGTCGCGGCACCGTTCCCGGCACCGCTCCAGGTCCCGGCACCGCTCCCGGCACCGTTCCAGGTCCCGGCACCGCTCCGGACGTCGCTCTTCGTCGCGGCACCTCTCCTCGTCGTCGAGTTCTGACTCGGCACCGAGACGGCGTTCTCGGCACCGCTCCCCAGCATCAAAGCGGCGAAAGACTTCCTGGTACCGGTCGCCTTCTTCTTCGGCGTCGCCTCGTCGGCACCGAAGTCGGAGTCGCTCCTCGAGATCGTCGCGTGGCGGGTCTCGGAGCGCTCCTTCCCGGCGTCATCACCGCCTGCGTTCTCCTGACTCGGGGTCCCGGACCCGACGTCAGGAACGTATATGGTCGTCGGCACCGCAGCCGGCACCGCAGCCGGCACCGGACCCAGTACTGTTACCGGCACCGGCACCGACTGTTGCGGCACCGGTTTTGCCCTCGGCACCGGTGCCGCCTTTGAGCTGGCCACAGGGACCCTGGCAGTGGCCGTTATGGGCCCAGTGGGCGGCTCAGATGGGGCAGGGAACTATGTCGGCCCCTGCCTCCGTCACCCAAACTCAGCAAGCACCTTCGGTGCAGGAGGGTGACCGCTCCTCTGGGGAAGAGGAGGTGGAGGAGGACCCTGGGGAGGGCCCCTCCACTGGGCCCCGCCGCCCATCTTACTCCTCATCGCCGGATGAGGCGGCGGTAAGAGACCAAGGAGCCCCGCTCATTGATTTTAAAGCCCACCAGGAGCTTCTAAAGCGGGTGGCTTTGAACCTTGGCCTTGAGGTCAAGGTGTTAGAGGAAGAGGTGGACCCCCTCTTCGGCCGTGTGGGGGCCCAGGGACCAACGAGGGTGGCCCTTCCCGTACATGAGAGGGTCCTGCGCCTGGCTAAGTCAGTCTGGCAGACCCCTGCCTCGGTTGCCCCGACCTCTAAGGGCGCCGAGAAGAAGTATTACGTGCCAGCCGAGGGGCACGAGTACTTGTATGCGCACCCTGCCGCGGGTACTTTGGTGGTGGATGCCGCCAACCAAAAAGACAGGCAGGGTGCTCAGACTGCCTCCCCTAAAAATAAGGAAGGCAGGAGGCTGGACCTTTACGGTAGAAAGGTCTATTCTACTGGGGCGCTTCAGCTGAGGGTGGCCAATCATCAGGCCCTCCTCGGCAGGTACAATTTGAACCTGTGGGACTCCTTAAGGAGGTTTTCGGAGTCTCTCCCTCCAGACCAGGCAGTGGACTTTGGTTTGGTGCTGGAGGAAGGGTTGTCTGTGGCAAGTGCGGCCCTGCAGTCTGCGTCGGACGCCGCAGACACAGCCAGCAGGGCTATGGCCTCCGCCGTTGCAATGAGGCGGGCAGCGTGGCTGCAGTCCACAGACTTGTCGTTGGAGGTGCAGCAGTCCATCCAGGACCTACCTTTCGATGGAGCCGCCCTCTTTTCGGAGAGGACGGACGAGAAGCTGCACGCTCTCAAGGACTCGAGGGCAACGCTGCGCTCCTTGGGCCTGTACACGCCCCAGGCGGCTAGACTGCAGAGTCGCCAGCAGCCGCAGCAACCGCCGCAACGTCAGCGGCAGCAGTCTAGGCCGCAGCCTAGGCCCTTCCCCACCGCAAGGGGCAGGGATAGGACCAAGGGCTCTGGACGGCGCGATCGCCCGCCGCCGTCCTCCTCTTCCTTTAAAGGACCCTCTCAGGGGCCTAAGGGGAAGAGACAATTTTGACGGTGTCTCCGAGGGTGGCACCGTCTCATGTTCCCTGGGTTCCCCGCCTTTCCTGGACAGGCTCAAGCCGTATCTCGGCCTGTGGCGGGAGGTAACATCGGACCAGTGGGTCCTCAGCATCGTGCGCTGGGGATATGCCCTTCAGCTCCTGGCCTCCCCTCCCCACTCCCCACCCCCCCCGTCCCTCTTCAGGGACCCATCTCACGAGCAATTACTCCTTCAGGAGGTTCAATCCCTCCTAGTCAAAGGAGCAATAGAAGTGGTTCCACCACTCGAGGTGGGGAGGGGATTCTATTCGAGGTACTTCCTCGTTCCCAAGGCCAACGGAGGCCTCAGGCCTATATTGGACCTGCGCAGGCTCAACAGGTTCATAAGAAAGCTGAAGTTCCGCATGGTATCCCTAGCGTCCATCATTCCCGTTCTAAACCCAGGGGACTGGTTTGCCGCCCTCGACCTGAAGGATGCGTACTTTCACGTCTCCATCCTTCCCGCCCACAGGCGGTACTTAAGGTTTGTGGTAGCTGGTGGCCACTACCAGTTCACGGCCTTGCCCTTTGGCCTGTCTTCCTCCCCCAGAGTGTTCACCAAGTGTATGGCGGTGGTGGCGGCCTTCCTGCGGCGCAGGGGGGTCCAGATATTCCCCTACCTGGACGACTGGTTAATCAGGGGCAAGACCAGGTCGCAGGTGTGCGAGGCGGTCTCTCTCGTCCAGTCCACCTGCCATGCTCTGGGGCTGCTCATAAACGAGCAGAAGTCGACGCTGTGTCCGGTGCAACGCATAGACTTCATAGGGGCCCACCTGGACTCGGTGCAGGCGAAAGCCTCCCTCCCACGTTCGAGGTTCGAAGCCATGACAGCGATAATATCGCAGCTTCAGAGGTGCCCCACGACTACAGCCAGGCACTGCCTGCAGCTGTTAGGCCACATGGCCTCGTGCACCTATGTGGTGAGGTTGGCCCGCCTCAGGCTCAGGCCCCTCCAAGGTTGGCTGTCCAGGGTTTACATGCCCAGCAGGCATGCTTTGAGCAAGGTGGTAACGGTGCCCCCTTGGGTGTTGGGGTCACTGACTTGGTGGCTGGACCCCAGGACTGTGTTGGAAGGGATTCCCTTCAGGGCCTCCACCCCCTCGGTCACCCTGATCACGGACACATCGGACCGGGGGTGGGGAGCCCATATCACCGGTGGTCTGACCACGCAGGGTCGCTGGTCCCGGGGGGAATTGGCCCTCCATATCAATGTAAAAGAATTGAGGGCGGTCAGACTGGCATGCGAGGTGTTTCGCCACTCTTTATTGGGGAGAATGGTGCAGGTGTTAACAGACAATACCACTGCAATGTATTACATCAACAAGCAAGGGGGGGCGCGCTCCTCGGTGTTGTGTCAGGAGGCGCTCCGACTCTGGGACTTGGCGGTGAGATGCAATTTCTGTTTAACCGCCTCTCATCTGCCTGGGGTCAGGAACGACGAGGCGGACCGCCTCAGCAGGTCATTCCTACCACAATACGAATGGTCTCTCCACCCAGAGGTGGTGGACAGGATTTTCCGCGTGTGGGGTGTTCCCCATCTGGACCTCTTCGCGTCAGCGCAGAACGCGAAGTGCCCGAGGTTCTGCTCGCTCAGGGGTCGCGAGCCGGGCTCTCTTTCGGACGCATTCCTCCTCGAATGGACGGGGGCCCTCCTGTATGCGTTTCCCCCCTTCCCGCTCTTGCCCAGGGTCCTCTTGAAAATCAAGAGGGACAGAGCGGATGTGATTCTGATCGCCCTGGCGTGGCCGAGGCAGTACTGGTTTTGCCTGCTCCTGGACCTGTCTGTCGCTCCCCCGATCGAGCTCCCGAGGAGACCGGACCTGCTCTCCCAGGACCACGGCCGGCTACTGCATCCCAACCTGGACTCCCTGCACCTGATGGCCTGGAGGCTCTCTGGCTGACGGAGGAGGAGAGAACCTGCTCGGAGCAGGTCCAACGCGTGCTGTTGGGAAGCAGGAGGCCCTCCACGCAGCTCGCCTACAGGGCCAAGTGGAGGAGGTTCACCTGCTGGTCGGAGTCGCGGGGCGAAAACCCCGGTACGTCCCCCGTGCAGGCGGTCCTGGACTACCTGCTGCAGCTTAGGCTACAGGGGTTAGCGTTGGCCTCCCTCAGGGTACACCTGGCGGCCATATCGGCGTTTCACCAGCCGGTGGGGGGACGTTCCCTGTTCTCCCACCCCATGTCGGTGAGGTTCCTCAGGGGTGTAGAGAGGCTTTACCCGCAGGTCCGTGACCCGGTGCCTCCCTGGGATTTGAACCTGGTCTTAGATAGGCTAACGGGTCCCCCCTTTGAGCCCTTAGCCACCTGTCCTATGATGATCCTTTCCTGGAAGGTGGCTTTTCTCGTGGCCATTACCTCGGCCAGGAGGGTCTCTGAGCTAAGGGCCTTAACCTCGGAGCCCCCCTATACCGTGTTCTATAAGGACAAGGTTCAGCTTAGGCCTCACCCGGCGTTCCTGCCTAAGGTAGTCTCCCGGTTCCATTGTAACCAAGATATTTTCCTCCCCGTGTTTTTTCCTAAACCGCACGGGTCCGAGGACGAGAGGAGACTGCACACCCTCGATGTGAGGAGGGCGCTGGCGTTCTACCTGGACAGGACGAGGCCGCTCCGAAAGACCACGCAGCTCTTCGTCGCGGTGGCAGAGAGGATGAGAGGCTCCCCGGTCACCTCCCAGTGCATCGCCAGGTGGATCACCGCCTGCATCCGGCTCTGCTACGAGCGTGCAGGCGTCCAGCTCCCAGGAGTGGTGACGGCCCACTCGACGAGGGCCCAGGCCGCGTCGGCGGCCTTCCTGGAAAGGGTCCCCCTGGATGACATCTGCAGGGCTGCCACCTGGTCTTCGGTGCACACCTTTGCTGCGCACTACGCTGTCGTCCAGCAGTCAAGGGACGACGCGCGAGTCGGCAGGGCCGTGCTGAGGGCAGCTCGTCGCTGACTCCTACCCACCTCCAAGGTATGGCTCGGGAATCACCTAAGTGGAATGCATCTGAGCAACCACTCGAAGGAGAAAACGTAGTTACTTACCAGTAACTGTTGTTCTTCGAGATGTGTTGCTCAGATCCATTCCACACCCACCCTCCGTCCCCGCTGTCGGAGTCGGCAGAAAGAAGGGACTGAGGAGGGGAGGGGCCGGTCCCGCTATATGTACCGCCACATAAGGGCGGGACTCCAGGGGGCGCTGAGACCGGCCCCTGCAGGGGCTGCTAGGAAAAGTTCTCCGGAGGGCTGTGCACGAGGGCGCGCACACACCTAAGTGGAATGGATCTGAGCAACACATCTCGAAGAACAACAGTTACTGGTAAGTAACTACGTTTTCCCCCACCTCCCCATAAATCAGAGTTGGTAAGATAAATACTGGAAGTGTCTTTAAAATGGCACTTCATACTGTAATTGTAGGCTTGGAGAGGGGCTAGATGTTTATTGGTAAATCTTGATTTCACCATATATGAACAAACTGAAGAAAATACATTTCCATTGATGATAATCAAAATTTACAAATAGGCCAAGTAAGAAAATTGCTGCTTGAAAACCTATTAGTTTGATTTATGGATATTTATTTTGTATATTTTGACATATGATGTTGACAATTTGTGTTTTAATGGTTGTAAAACTTCTAACATTTTTAATCTCAATGTTTTCTCTCATTAAAGAATTATTGTCTGACTCCCACCTTGATTTAAATTTTCATAGCTGCAGGAAATTAATCAAATTGGAAAAAAAAGCTTAAAAACAAACATTGATTTTATCCATCAAAATTGTAAACAAAAATGAAATTCTGCCAAGCCTAACTGTAAGCTAGGCCAGCCAAGGAATTTGTACTCAAAAAGTCCCTTCAAATTGATAGGATGGCTAAAGGTTGAGAACTAAGCATAAAGAAAGCTCAGTTAGCTATTGGTTTCTGTAAATATTCATAGGTTATCCAGAAGAAACCTACAAATACTGTTTTATGATAATAACAACTTTTTTCCTTTTGTCAATACTAGAGATCAGTCCTTGAAATTCCACCTCATCTATTATAAACTATCTTTTCTGTGTTGTTTAACAAAGACATGCAAACAGGAACTATTAGAGTTCACCCGAAAGCACAGTCAGCCTTCCCTAAGATTATTGAATGTGACAAAGTTGGGCAGCCACTTCTAGTTCTTTAAACCACAGAGGAGTTTAAACCACAGATTAAGAGGAGGAGAAGGCTATGAAGCCTCACTTTAAGGACACATTTTCTGCTGGTGCTTATTTAATGAGCTTTAACTCTTTAAATGGATTTTTTTTTTAAGTCTGGAGGATTTGAAAATTCAAATATATTGTGGCCTGTACAAAGATTTTTAAAATGTCTAAGGCACAAAATCCTGTAGTGCTCTGCTTCAGGATTACATGCTCCTATCATTGTGCCGTCAGACTGAAGCTTCTTAACTAACAAACACAAGAAGGGGCTTTCCTTTGGGTAATGGAAGATCTGTATCTTCTATCTATATAGCAATAAGAATGGTCTAGTAGACTGACCACAGGGTGGGGAGCTAGGACCTTCTTTATAATCCCAGCTGTCCTGCTTATTTATGTGTGGCCGAGGGCAGATCACTTAAACTGTCTGTTCGTCATCTGTAAAATAGGAAAGAGTAATACTTGTCAATGGGATATTGTGTCTTTTATTGAATGGTTGTACAGTATTTTAAAATTTAAAGCGCTACATAAATGCTTAGTATTACTACATAACAGAACAAACAGTTGCACTCTTCTGGCCACAGAAAGTAAAATTGAAACCTGGTTTTGAAGGAAAAAAGGTAATTTACATGAATATATTGGTCAATATTTAGACCACCACATTTACTATGAATGTAAAATAAAAGCCTGGAGAAAATTGGTCTCAAACTGGAAGTTTATGTGTATTGGGACTACTTTCAGGAACTGAAAACACAAACGGGAACATTTTGTACAGAAGCTATTGCCCACTTTCTTCTTTGGAGGGTATTTTATATATTGAAAAAGCTACAGAATGTGGTGATAGGAATAAGCTAAAGAGCTAAAATAATGGATATGAGAGGTGATTGTTGCAGTGTCTGACATTGAGGAACATGAAACTCTTTGAAAGAGTTGCTTTTGACTAGACTTAGAATATTTTAGAGGACTAATTCTTCAGCCAGATGTGTGCTGTAGAAAGAACGAATGTGAATCAGTCAACAGAGGAGGACCAAAAGACTTGATTGGTTTAACTAAGATAATGAAAATATTGATATGATCAGTCTTTATTTACTTTAAATGACCAATGTGTTTGAAATATACATGAAAAATATTTCCTAGTTTGATAGTTGTGCTTTAGGTACAAATTTGAAAGAAAAATGTAGTTTTCCTGTGAGTATCTTTTTTAAGAGTGACATAATGAACCCTTCATAAACTCTGTACCATAAATAATCATATTTTCAAAGAACTTTTTAATGTGGTATGTTGTTAATTTCACAAGCAAAGTGAATGAAAGATTTGTGAAGTAAATTAGTTTACCAATGTTGATAGTCGTGCCTCAGTTTTTCCATCTGCTATATAATTTGAACCAGTTGGCAGGCACAATTTCTCTTCTGCTGACCCATTTATTATTATTGTTTGTTTTTTGTATTACTGTAGTGCTTAGGAGCCATAGTTCAGGACCATTGTACTAGGAACAATGCAAATATAGAACTGAAAGATCCCTGCCCCAAGCAGCTTACAGTCTAAGTATAAAAGAAGACAACAGTTGAATTCAGACAGATAGGAGAGTATAAGGAATCATAAAACAGTACTGGCCTGTATGGTAGGCAGTGCTGTCAGCACACCGACAGCATAACCATAGTCGAGTTTTTTGTAGGAATCATGGCAGAAGAGAGTTTGAAGAACGGATTTGAAGGAGGATAAAGAGGTAGCTTCACAAATGTTTACACGGAGTTTCTGCCATGCGTGAGGGGCAGCAGGGGAGAGAGCATGAAAAGAGTTATTTGAAAATTTAACACAAGTGATGGAGGCTGTTATGGGCTGACCCTAAGTACAAGTCAATGCTTTGATAGCAAATCCAAGATTATAGTTGCGGTGGGGAAAGTGAAGCCAAGCAGCTTATTATGTTTGGTGTAATGGAGAAGGGGGATCCAGTGGAGGAATTCAAAGAGGGGGGTGATGTGGTCAAAGGAATGAGATAGCAATGCAGTCTTTGCAGCAGTATTCTGAATGGATATGAGCAGGGCAAATTACTTTACATTTGTCAAGGCCAGTAAAAGGGTATTACAGAAATTGAGAAGTGATATGAAATCCTTGACAGAATGTTAGCTGCATGGATGGATATGAAAGCCCATATCTTAGAGATGTTATGCAGAAAGAATCTTCAAGATTCAGAAGAAGCCTGCATGTGAAGATGTAGAGAGAGATCTGAGTCGAAGATGACATCCAGGATCTGAGTTACAGGCAGGTGGTGATGTTGTCCACAGTCATTGGGAAAGAATATGGCATTGAGGGAGGGCTTGAAGGGAAAGATTAAAAACTCTGTTTTAGCCATGTTGAACTTGACCTGATAGCTAAACAATCACATGAAGATGTAAAGAGAGGCTGAGATTTTAGTATGGAAAGAAGTGGATAGGTCTGGAGCAGAGAGGTAGTTCTCTAATTCTTCTGTATAGAGATAATTTAATTTGTTTGTGGATGAGATTGCCCAGGAATAAGGTATAGTGGGAGAGGAGAAGGGGACTAAGAAGAGAACCCTGTGGAAACCTTCGGTCAGTTGGACAGGAGGTGAGGAGGATCCTGTGGAGGGCATTCTGAAGAAGTGATTAGAGAGGTGGGAGAAGAGCCTGGAGAGGACAGAGTCACGAAAGCCAAGGGAAAACAAGATTTTATCTTGCCTGGAATGCTTTGTCCCTCTCCTGTGATTTGCTAAGTAATTTTTATTTTAAAAGCTCAACTTCCAACTCTTTGTCTCTGTAAGTTATGACTGGTTCATCCTGTAAACGTGTCATTATTAATATGAATTCATACAGCATCATAATTTTGCCTGGTGCTGCAGTGATTGAGAGGCGTGGCCCTTGCCCCCAAAGAATGTTCATAATAATGACACCAGTTACAGTTGCATGCCTTCATCAAGAATAAGTATGAGAGTAACTCTATGCACGTTTTAAACTCTTCAGGTTTGGTCTCTGAACTAGAGCAGTGGTTTTCGACCTTTTTCTTTCTGAGGCCCCTCAACAAATTATAAAAATTCCAAGAACCACCTGTGCCACAACAACTGTTTTTCTGTATATCCAGTAGATTAAAAGCCAGGGTGTAGCAAGCTGGGCAATTGCCAGGGGCCCCGCGAAGCTAAGTTGCTTGGGCCCCCGGAAGGTGGGGCTCAGGCTTCAGCTTTCTGCCCAGGGCTCCAGCGAGTCTAATACGGCCCGAAACTTGCTTATAGCCTCCAGTGGGGCCCTGGACTCCTGGTTAAGAACTGTTGTATTAGAGAAATATACAATAAACTAATAAAGATAACTGACAAAGGAAAATATAAGGAGAAGAATGAGAAGAGATTAAATTAATAAAATGAGTTAAATTGTGAGAGAATTTTATTTTTTTCTAATATTTTGAAATGGAGAGTGAAGTAGAGCAAGAAAGGAAGAGTAAAAATCATAGAAGTCAACAATGGAAAGATAGGCAAAAGAAGTAGATTTTGAGTATGAATTTGAGGAAGAGAAGGGAAAGTGCTTAGCATGTTAAAGGAGAGATTAGAACATCATGAAAAGAAACCCAAGGGTTAAAGTTCGAGGAGACAAAGGAAGAAACAAACGAGAAAAGTTGGCAGAGTGGAAGATGAGTGAGTTAAGTAGCAGGGGGGAGAGCATGAAATAGAGGGATAAGATGTGGGCGGATCTGGTTAGAAAACCCAAGAAGTGATGATGAAGAATTTGAATTTTATGTGGAAAAAAACAGTGAGACAATGAAGGGCTTGAAGAGGGGGATGACACAGTGAAAAAGAATATTTTAAGTTATGTGTTTTGGATAGATTGATAAGGATTTTGCATAGACTGATGAGGGGAGAGTTCCATGAGCTAATGAAAATTACCTCTTTCATGTTGAAAAGCCTCCCTCATTATTTCAGTAGAATGTAGCTATTGTATGAGGTCATGGTCACAGAAGGAAAGATTATCTCTGAGGTAGGTATGGGCAAATCCCATTGAGGTTTTTGAATATCAGGACACCTACCTTGAGCCTGTGCTTTGTGTTGAGTGGGGAGGCAGTGCAAAGAGCAAAGCAGGTGGTTCATAGTGAGCATTGCTTAGTAGATGGGTTGGGGCATTTGTGCAGTTGGAACTTTAGTAGGGGCTTCACTGGTAAATAACTATTGCAGTAGCCAAACCTGGATTGCTGTGATCAAATCTATGGGATCTAATTTTCTCATCAGTTACAGTAAGCAGAGATAATTGGATGCTTTTACTTCCATGGCTATGAGGTTATCAATAGGAAGGAACATCTAGTGGTTGGTGTGCTCACTTGGGATTTGGGACTGGGTTCATTTTGCTCTGCTAAAGACTTTCTGTGACATTGGCCACATCACATATTTTCTCTTTGCCTTAGTTTCCTTGCTGTAAAATGTGGATAATAATACTTCCTTTCCTCATGGGGTGTTGCGAGGATAAATACGTTAAAGACTGTGAGGCATTCATACTATTGTAATAGAGGCCATATAAATACCTTAGAGAGACAGATGGAAATAACAATGAGGTACTCAACCTTCTGGGTTTGAGTCGAGGCAGTCTGGATTTACAGAGTAGGGTTTTGCAGGGTGTGTGGCTTTGCTGTTCTCATGGTAGAAAAGTAGGATCTCTTTACTTCCTTCACAACACTGAAGACATCTTATACATGTCTTGCTTTTTATTAATGGTTCCAAAAGAGAATTTTAAAACAGAAAACAAGCTTATTTTTCCAAAAAAGCTTTCAGCTCCTTCAGGGTATATAGGACCAATAGGTGAAAGATCTTATAGAACCTCTGCTTTTATGTAATAAAACTTTCTTTCAGAAAATTTGCATTTGTAGTAGTTCTGAGATGAACAAAGTGCAAGTCTGTTAATGTTATTAGTAAAAGGCTTTAATTGGCCCTCTCTCTCTTAGTCTTAGTAAGGTTAGGTTTTTTCTTTCAGCCAGTTATTACCTTTCTCCTTTCCAAATTTTTGTTTTGATGAAAATTTTGAGCAAAAATGAACCTTCAGTTTCTAACACCTTTCAACTGCAATTTAGAAAATATCATTATTTAGTTGACATAAAGTGATGTAGGGACATAGTACTTCAAATGAACTTGTGTCCAAACTCCATGTAGTTCTTTAAACAGATTTGCAAAAGTTCCATGAAAATGCTGTAGCCCAGACAAAAACCTACTTGCTAGGCTTTTATCATCTGAATGAACTATAAAGCACTAATGATATTCTACTTGTCCATCAAATCAAAAATGCTTGACCTGAGCATGTGGGTGAGTACAGTTTAGCAAGTCTCTTTTAAATGCACTTCAACTGGCAGACTTACTCTGGTGGTATTAAAGGGACTGTGTACCTGGAGCCTCCTTTAATTTAAGAAAACTATTACCCAGAAAGATCTTTCCAGTTTATCTTGCCAAACAAAAGTCAACTTTTTAGGTTGAACTGTGTAGATTATTTTAAACATTTGTCAAACAGCTTCCTTGTTTCCCTGATTAACATTTATGGAATATTGCAGTTACGGAACTCTAAGGATAGGTTTTGT